>OX602123.1:0-7500 GCA_951449985.1 Falcaria lacertinaria | reverse complement strand
GTTAGGTTAGGTTAGGTTAGGTTAGGTTAGGTTAGGTTAGGTTAGGTTAGGTTAGGTTAGGTTAGGTTAGGTTAGGTTAGGTTAGGTTAGGTTAGGTTAGGTTAGGTTAGGTTAGGTTAGGTTAGGTTAGGTTAGGTTAGGTTAGGTTAGGTTAGGTTAGGTTAGGTTAGGTTAGGTTAGGTTAGGTTAGGTTAGGTTAGGTTAGGTTAGGTTAGGTTAGGTTAGGTTAGGTTAGGTTAGGTTAGGTTAGGTTAGGTTAGGTTAGGTTAGGTTAGGTTAGGTTAGGTTAGGTTAGGTTAGGTTAGGTTAGGTTAGGTTAGGTTAGGTTAGGTTAGGTTAGGTTAGGTTAGGTTAGGTTAGGTTAGGTTAGGTTAGGTTAGGTTAGGTTAGGTTAGGTTAGGTTAGGTTAGGTTAGGTTAGGTTAGGTTAGGTTAGGTTAGGTTAGGTTAGGTTAGGTTAGGTTAGGTTAGGTTAGGTTAGGTTAGGTTAGGTTAGGTTAGGTTAGGTTAGGTTAGGTTAGGTTAGGTTAGGTTAGGTTAGGTTAGGTTAGGTTAGGTTAGGTTAGGTTAGGTTAGGTTAGGTTAGGTTAGGTTAGGTTAGGTTAGGTTAGGTTAGGTTAGGTTAGGTTAGGTTAGGTTAGGTTAGGTTAGGTTAGGTTAGGTTAGGTTAGGTTAGGTTAGGTTAGGTTAGGTTAGGTTAGGTTAGGTTAGGTTAGGTTAGGTTAGGTTAGGTTAGGTTAGGTTAGGTTAGGTTAGGTTAGGTTAGGTTAGGTTAGGTTAGGTTAGGTTAGGTTAGGTTAGGTTAGGTTAGGTTAGGTTAGGTTAGGTTAGGTTAGGTTAGGTTAGGTTAGGTTAGGTTAGGTTAGGTTAGGTTAGGTTAGGTTAGGTTAGGTTAGGTTAGGTTAGGTTAGGTTAGGTTAGGTTAGGTTAGGTTAGGTTAGGTTAGGTTAGGTTAGGTTAGGTTAGGTTAGGTTAGGTTAGGTTAGGTTAGGTTAGGTTAGGTTAGGTTAGGTTAGGTTAGGTTAGGTTAGGTTAGGTTAGGTTAGGTTAGGTTAGGTTAGGTTAGGTTAGGTTAGGTTAGGTTAGGTTAGGTTAGGTTAGGTTAGGTTAGGTTAGGTTAGGTTAGGTTAGGTTAGGTTAGGTTAGGTTAGGTTAGGTTAGGTTAGGTTAGGTTAGGTTAGGTTAGGTTAGGTTAGGTTAGGTTAGGTTAGGTTAGGTTAGGTTAGGTTAGGTTAGGTTAGGTTAGGTTAGGTTAGGTTAGGTTAGGTTAGGTTAGGTTAGGTTAGGTTAGGTTAGGTTAGGTTAGGTTAGGTTAGGTTAGGTTAGGTTAGGTTAGGTTAGGTTAGGTTAGGTTAGGTTAGGTTAGGTTAGGTTAGGTTAGGTTAGGTTAGGTTAGGTTAGGTTAGGTTAGGTTAGGTTAGGTTAGGTTAGGTTAGGTTAGGTTAGGTTAGGTTAGGTTAGGTTAGGTTAGGTTAGGTTAGGTTAGGTTAGGTTAGGTTAGGTTAGGTTAGGTTAGGTTAGGTTAGGTTAGGTTAGGTTAGGTTAGGTTAGGTTAGGTTAGGTTAGGTTAGGTTAGGTTAGGTTAGGTTAGGTTAGGTTAGGTTAGGTTAGGTTAGGTTAGGTTAGGTTAGGTTAGGTTAGGTTAGGTTAGGTTAGGTTAGGTTAGGTTAGGTTAGGTTAGGTTAGGTTAGGTTAGGTTAGGTTAGGTTAGGTTAGGTTAGGTTAGGTTAGGTTAGGTTAGGTTAGGTTAGGTTAGGTTAGGTTAGGTTAGGTTAGGTTAGGTTAGGTTAGGTTAGGTTAGGTTAGGTTAGGTTAGGTTAGGTTAGGTTAGGTTAGGTTAGGTTAGGTTAGGTTAGGTTAGGTTAGGTTAGGTTAGGTTAGGTTAGGTTAGGTTAGGTTAGGTTAGGTTAGGTTAGGTTAGGTTAGGTTAGGTTAGGTTAGGTTAGGTTAGGTTAGGTTAGGTTAGGTTAGGTTAGGTTAGGTTAGGTTAGGTTAGGTTAGGTTAGGTTAGGTTAGGTTAGGTTAGGTTAGGTTAGGTTAGGTTAGGTTAGGTTAGGTTAGGTTAGGTTAGGTTAGGTTAGGTTAGGTTAGGTTAGGTTAGGTTAGGTTAGGTTAGGTTAGGTTAGGTTAGGTTAGGTTAGGTTAGGTTAGGTTAGGTTAGGTTAGGTTAGGTTAGGTTAGGTTAGGTTAGGTTAGGTTAGGTTAGGTTAGGTTAGGTTAGGTTAGGTTAGGTTAGGTTAGGTTAGGTTAGGTTAGGTTAGGTTAGGTTAGGTTAGGTTAGGTTAGGTTAGGTTAGGTTAGGTTAGGTTAGGTTAGGTTAGGTTAGGTTAGGTTAGGTTAGGTTAGGTTAGGTTAGGTTAGGTTAGGTTAGGTTAGGTTAGGTTAGGTTAGGTTAGGTTAGGTTAGGTTAGGTTAGGTTAGGTTAGGTTAGGTTAGGTTAGGTTAGGTTAGGTTAGGTTAGGTTAGGTTAGGTTAGGTTAGGTTAGGTTAGGTTAGGTTAGGTTAGGTTAGGTTAGGTTAGGTTAGGTTAGGTTAGGTTAGGTTAGGTTAGGTTAGGTTAGGTTAGGTTAGGTTAGGTTAGGTTAGGTTAGGTTAGGTTAGGTTAGGTTAGGTTAGGTTAGGTTAGGTTAGGTTAGGTTAGGTTAGGTTAGGTTAGGTTAGGTTAGGTTAGGTTAGGTTAGGTTAGGTTAGGTTAGGTTAGGTTAGGTTAGGTTAGGTTAGGTTAGGTTAGGTTAGGTTAGGTTAGGTTAGGTTAGGTTAGGTTAGGTTAGGTTAGGTTAGGTTAGGTTAGGTTAGGTTAGGTTAGGTTAGGTTAGGTTAGGTTAGGTTAGGTTAGGTTAGGTTAGGTTAGGTTAGGTTAGGTTAGGTTAGGTTAGGTTAGGTTAGGTTAGGTTAGGTTAGGTTAGGTTAGGTTAGGTTAGGTTAGGTTAGGTTAGGTTAGGTTAGGTTAGGTTAGGTTAGGTTAGGTTAGGTTAGGTTAGGTTAGGTTAGGTTAGGTTAGGTTAGGTTAGGTTAGGTTAGGTTAGGTTAGGTTAGGTTAGGTTAGGTTAGGTTAGGTTAGGTTAGGTTAGGTTAGGTTAGGTTAGGTTAGGTTAGGTTAGGTTAGGTTAGGTTAGGTTAGGTTAGGTTAGGTTAGGTTAGGTTAGGTTAGGTTAGGTTAGGTTAGGTTAGGTTAGGTTAGGTTAGGTTAGGTTAGGTTAGGTTAGGTTAGGTTAGGTTAGGTTAGGTTAGGTTAGGTTAGGTTAGGTTAGGTTAGGTTAGGTTAGGTTAGGTTAGGTTAGGTTAGGTTAGGTTAGGTTAGGTTAGGTTAGGTTAGGTTAGGTTAGGTTAGGTTAGGTTAGGTTAGGTTAGGTTAGGTTAGGTTAGGTTAGGTTAGGTTAGGTTAGGTTAGGTTAGGTTAGGTTAGGTTAGGTTAGGTTAGGTTAGGTTAGGTTAGGTTAGGTTAGGTTAGGTTAGGTTAGGTTAGGTTAGGTTAGGTTAGGTTAGGTTAGGTTAGGTTAGGTTAGGTTAGGTTAGGTTAGGTTAGGTTAGGTTAGGTTAGGTTAGGTTAGGTTAGGTTAGGTTAGGTTAGGTTAGGTTAGGTTAGGTTAGGTTAGGTTAGGTTAGGTTAGGTTAGGTTAGGTTAGGTTAGGTTAGGTTAGGTTAGGTTAGGTTAGGTTAGGTTAGGTTAGGTTAGGTTAGGTTAGGTTAGGTTAGGTTAGGTTAGGTTAGGTTAGGTTAGGTTAGGTTAGGTTAGGTTAGGTTAGGTTAGGTTAGGTTAGGTTAGGTTAGGTTAGGTTAGGTTAGGTTAGGTTAGGTTAGGTTAGGTTAGGTTAGGTTAGGTTAGGTTAGGTTAGGTTAGGTTAGGTTAGGTTAGGTTAGGTTAGGTTAGGTTAGGTTAGGTTAGGTTAGGTTAGGTTAGGTTAGGTTAGGTTAGGTTAGGTTAGGTTAGGTTAGGTTAGGTTAGGTTAGGTTAGGTTAGGTTAGGTTAGGTTAGGTTAGGTTAGGTTAGGTTAGGTTAGGTTAGGTTAGGTTAGGTTAGGTTAGGTTAGGTTAGGTTAGGTTAGGTTAGGTTAGGTTAGGTTAGGTTAGGTTAGGTTAGGTTAGGTTAGGTTAGGTTAGGTTAGGTTAGGTTAGGTTAGGTTAGGTTAGGTTAGGTTAGGTTAGGTTAGGTTAGGTTAGGTTAGGTTAGGTTAGGTTAGGTTAGGTTAGGTTAGGTTAGGTTAGGTTAGGTTAGGTTAGGTTAGGTTAGGTTAGGTTAGGTTAGGTTAGGTTAGGTTAGGTTAGGTTAGGTTAGGTTAGGTTAGGTTAGGTTAGGTTAGGTTAGGTTAGGTTAGGTTAGGTTAGGTTAGGTTAGGTTAGGTTAGGTTAGGTTAGGTTAGGTTAGGTTAGGTTAGGTTAGGTTAGGTTAGGTTAGGTTAGGTTAGGTTAGGTTAGGTTAGGTTAGGTTAGGTTAGGTTAGGTTAGGTTAGGTTAGGTTAGGTTAGGTTAGGTTAGGTTAGGTTAGGTTAGGTTAGGTTAGGTTAGGTTAGGTTAGGTTAGGTTAGGTTAGGTTAGGTTAGGTTAGGTTAGGTTAGGTTAGGTTAGGTTAGGTTAGGTTAGGTTAGGTTAGGTTAGGTTAGGTTAGGTTAGGTTAGGTTAGGTTAGGTTAGGTTAGGTTAGGTTAGGTTAGGTTAGGTTAGGTTAGGTTAGGTTAGGTTAGGTTAGGTTAGGTTAGGTTAGGTTAGGTTAGGTTAGGTTAGGTTAGGTTAGGTTAGGTTAGGTTAGGTTAGGTTAGGTTAGGTTAGGTTAGGTTAGGTTAGGTTAGGTTAGGTTAGGTTAGGTTAGGTTAGGTTAGGTTAGGTTAGGTTAGGTTAGGTTAGGTTAGGTTAGGTTAGGTTAGGTTAGGTTAGGTTAGGTTAGGTTAGGTTAGGTTAGGTTAGGTTAGGTTAGGTTAGGTTAGGTTAGGTTAGGTTAGGTTAGGTTAGGTTAGGTTAGGTTAGGTTAGGTTAGGTTAGGTTAGGTTAGGTTAGGTTAGGTTAGGTTAGGTTAGGTTAGGTTAGGTTAGGTTAGGTTAGGTTAGGTTAGGTTAGGTTAGGTTAGGTTAGGTTAGGTTAGGTTAGGTTAGGTTAGGTTAGGTTAGGTTAGGTTAGGTTAGGTTAGGTTAGGTTAGGTTAGGTTAGGTTAGGTTAGGTTAGGTTAGGTTAGGTTAGGTTAGGTTAGGTTAGGTTAGGTTAGGTTAGGTTAGGTTAGGTTAGGTTAGGTTAGGTTAGGTTAGGTTAGGTTAGGTTAGGTTAGGTTAGGTTAGGTTAGGTTAGGTTAGGTTAGGTTAGGTTAGGTTAGGTTAGGTTAGGTTAGGTTAGGTTAGGTTAGGTTAGGTTAGGTTAGGTTAGGTTAGGTTAGGTTAGGTTAGGTTAGGTTAGGTTAGGTTAGGTTAGGTTAGGTTAGGTTAGGTTAGGTTAGGTTAGGTTAGGTTAGGTTAGGTTAGGTTAGGTTAGGTTAGGTTAGGTTAGGTTAGGTTAGGTTAGGTTAGGTTAGGTTAGGTTAGGTTAGGTTAGGTTAGGTTAGGTTAGGTTAGGTTAGGTTAGGTTAGGTTAGGTTAGGTTAGGTTAGGTTAGGTTAGGTTAGGTTAGGTTAGGTTAGGTTAGGTTAGGTTAGGTTAGGTTAGGTTAGGTTAGGTTAGGTTAGGTTAGGTTAGGTTAGGTTAGGTTAGGTTAGGTTAGGTTAGGTTAGGTTAGGTTAGGTTAGGTTAGGTTAGGTTAGGTTAGGTTAGGTTAGGTTAGGTTAGGTTAGGTTAGGTTAGGTTAGGTTAGGTTAGGTTAGGTTAGGTTAGGTTAGGTTAGGTTAGGTTAGGTTAGGTTAGGTTAGGTTAGGTTAGGTTAGGTTAGGTTAGGTTAGGTTAGGTTAGGTTAGGTTAGGTTAGGTTAGGTTAGGTTAGGTTAGGTTAGGTTAGGTTAGGTTAGGTTAGGTTAGGTTAGGTTAGGTTAGGTTAGGTTAGGTTAGGTTAGGTTAGGTTAGGTTAGGTTAGGTTAGGTTAGGTTAGGTTAGGTTAGGTTAGGTTAGGTTAGGTTAGGTTAGGTTAGGTTAGGTTAGGTTAGGTTAGGTTAGGTTAGGTTAGGTTAGGTTAGGTTAGGTTAGGTTAGGTTAGGTTAGGTTAGGTTAGGTTAGGTTAGGTTAGGTTAGGTTAGGTTAGGTTAGGTTAGGTTAGGTTAGGTTAGGTTAGGTTAGGTTAGGTTAGGTTAGGTTAGGTTAGGTTAGGTTAGGTTAGGTTAGGTTAGGTTAGGTTAGGTTAGGTTAGGTTAGGTTAGGTTAGGTTAGGTTAGGTTAGGTTAGGTTAGGTTAGGTTAGGTTAGGTTAGGTTAGGTTAGGTTAGGTTAGGTTAGGTTAGGTTAGGTTAGGTTAGGTTAGGTTAGGTTAGGTTAGGTTAGGTTAGGTTAGGTTAGGTTAGGTTAGGTTAGGTTAGGTTAGGTTAGGTTAGGTTAGGTTAGGTTAGGTTAGGTTAGGTTAGGTTAGGTTAGGTTAGGTTAGGTTAGGTTAGGTTAGGTTAGGTTAGGTTAGGTTAGGTTAGGTTAGGTTAGGTTAGGTTAGGTTAGGTTAGGTTAGGTTAGGTTAGGTTAGGTTAGGTTAGGTTAGGTTAGGTTAGGTTAGGTTAGGTTAGGTTAGGTTAGGTTAGGTTAGGTTAGGTTAGGTTAGGTTAGGTTAGGTTAGGTTAGGTTAGGTTAGGTTAGGTTAGGTTAGGTTAGGTTAGGTTAGGTTAGGTTAGGTTAGGTTAGGTTAGGTTAGGTTAGGTTAGGTTAGGTTAGGTTAGGTTAGGTTAGGTTAGGTTAGGTTAGGTTAGGTTAGGTTAGGTTAGGTTAGGTTAGGTTAGGTTAGGTTAGGTTAGGTTAGGTTAGGTTAGGTTAGGTTAGGTTAGGTTAGGTTAGGTTAGGTTAGGTTAGGTTAGGTTAGGTTAGGTTAGGTTAGGTTAGGTTAGGTTAGGTTAGGTTAGGTTAGGTTAGGTTAGGTTAGGTTAGGTTAGGTTAGGTTAGGTTAGGTTAGGTTAGGTTAGGTTAGGTTAGGTTAGGTTAGGTTAGGTTAGGTTAGGTTAGGTTAGGTTAGGTTAGGTTAGGTTAGGTTAGGTTAGGTTAGGTTAGGTTAGGTTAGGTTAGGTTAGGTTAGGTTAGGTTAGGTTAGGTTAGGTTAGGTTAGGTTAGGTTAGGTTAGGTTAGGTTAGGTTAGGTTAGGTTAGGTTAGGTTAGGTTAGGTTAGGTTAGGTTAGGTTAGGTTAGGTTAGGTTAGGTTAGGTTAGGTTAGGTTAGGTTAGGTTAGGTTAGGTTAGGTTAGGTTAGGTTAGGTTAGGTTAGGTTAGGTTAGGTTAGGTTAGGTTAGGTTAGGTTAGGTTAGGTTAGGTTAGGTTAGGTATAGGTTAGGTTAGGTTAGGTTAGGTTAGGTTAGGTTAGGTTAGGTTAGGTTAGGTTAGGTTAGGTTAGGTTAGGTTAGGTTAGGTTAGGTTAGGTTAGGTTAGGTTAGGTTAGGTTAGGTTAGGTTAGGTTAGGTTAGGTTA
>OX602122.1:10105362-10115362 GCA_951449985.1 Falcaria lacertinaria | reverse complement strand
TAACCTAACCTAACCTAACCTAACCTAACCTAACCTAACCTAACCTAACCTAACCTAACCTAACCTAACCTAACCTAACCTAACCTAACCTAACCTAACCTAACCTAACCTAACCTAACCTAACCTAACCTAACCTAACCTAACCTAACCTAACCTAACCTAACCTAACCTAACCTAACCTAACCTAACCTAACCTAACCTAACCTAACCTAACCTAACCTAACCTAACCTAACCTAACCTAACCTAACCTAACCTAACCTAACCTAACCTAACCTAACCTAACCTAACCTAACCTAACCTAACCTAACCTAACCTAACCTAACCTAACCTAACCTAACCTAACCTAACCTAACCTAACCTAACCTAACCTAACCTAACCTAACCTAACCTAACCTAACCTAACCTAACCTAACCTAACCTAACCTAACCTAACCTAACCTAACCTAACCTAACCTAACCTAACCTAACCTAACCTAACCTAACCTAACCTAACCTAACCTAACCTAACCTAACCTAACCTAACCTAACCTAACCTAACCTAACCTAACCTAACCTAACCTAACCTAACCTAACCTAACCTAACCTAACCTAACCTAACCTAACCTAACCTAACCTAACCTAACCTAACCTAACCTAACCTAACCTAACCTAACCTAACCTAACCTAACCTAACCTAACCTAACCTAACCTAACCTAACCTAACCTAACCTAACCTAACCTAACCTAACCTAACCTAACCTAACCTAACCTAACCTAACCTAACCTAACCTAACCTAACCTAACCTAACCTAACCTAACCTAACCTAACCTAACCTAACCTAACCTAACCTAACCTAACCTAACCTAACCTAACCTAACCTAACCTAACCTAACCTAACCTAACCTAACCTAACCTAACCTAACCTAACCTAACCTAACCTAACCTAACCTAACCTAACCTAACCTAACCTAACCTAACCTAACCTAACCTAACCTAACCTAACCTAACCTAACCTAACCTAACCTAACCTAACCTAACCTAACCTAACCTAACCTAACCTAACCTAACCTAACCTAACCTAACCTAACCTAACCTAACCTAACCTAACCTAACCTAACCTAACCTAACCTAACCTAACCTAACCTAACCTAACCTAACCTAACCTAACCTAACCTAACCTAACCTAACCTAACCTAACCTAACCTAACCTAACCTAACCTAACCTAACCTAACCTAACCTAACCTAACCTAACCTAACCTAACCTAACCTAACCTAACCTAACCTAACCTAACCTAACCTAACCTAACCTAACCTAACCTAACCTAACCTAACCTAACCTAACCTAACCTAACCTAACCTAACCTAACCTAACCTAACCTAACCTAACCTAACCTAACCTAACCTAACCTAACCTAACCTAACCTAACCTAACCTAACCTAACCTAACCTAACCTAACCTAACCTAACCTAACCTAACCTAACCTAACCTAACCTAACCTAACCTAACCTAACCTAACCTAACCTAACCTAACCTAACCTAACCTAACCTAACCTAACCTAACCTAACCTAACCTAACCTAACCTAACCTAACCTAACCTAACCTAACCTAACCTAACCTAACCTAACCTAACCTAACCTAACCTAACCTAACCTAACCTAACCTAACCTAACCTAACCTAACCTAACCTAACCTAACCTAACCTAACCTAACCTAACCTAACCTAACCTAACCTAACCTAACCTAACCTAACCTAACCTAACCTAACCTAACCTAACCTAACCTAACCTAACCTAACCTAACCTAACCTAACCTAACCTAACCTAACCTAACCTAACCTAACCTAACCTAACCTAACCTAACCTAACCTAACCTAACCTAACCTAACCTAACCTAACCTAACCTAACCTAACCTAACCTAACCTAACCTAACCTAACCTAACCTAACCTAACCTAACCTAACCTAACCTAACCTAACCTAACCTAACCTAACCTAACCTAACCTAACCTAACCTAACCTAACCTAACCTAACCTAACCTAACCTAACCTAACCTAACCTAACCTAACCTAACCTAACCTAACCTAACCTAACCTAACCTAACCTAACCTAACCTAACCTAACCTAACCTAACCTAACCTAACCTAACCTAACCTAACCTAACCTAACCTAACCTAACCTAACCTAACCTAACCTAACCTAACCTAACCTAACCTAACCTAACCTAACCTAACCTAACCTAACCTAACCTAACCTAACCTAACCTAACCTAACCTAACCTAACCTAACCTAACCTAACCTAACCTAACCTAACCTAACCTAACCTAACCTAACCTAACCTAACCTAACCTAACCTAACCTAACCTAACCTAACCTAACCTAACCTAACCTAACCTAACCTAACCTAACCTAACCTAACCTAACCTAACCTAACCTAACCTAACCTAACCTAACCTAACCTAACCTAACCTAACCTAACCTAACCTAACCTAACCTAACCTAACCTAACCTAACCTAACCTAACCTAACCTAACCTAACCTAACCTAACCTAACCTAACCTAACCTAACCTAACCTAACCTAACCTAACCTAACCTAACCTAACCTAACCTAACCTAACCTAACCTAACCTAACCTAACCTAACCTAACCTAACCTAACCTAACCTAACCTAACCTAACCTAACCTAACCTAACCTAACCTAACCTAACCTAACCTAACCTAACCTAACCTAACCTAACCTAACCTAACCTAACCTAACCTAACCTAACCTAACCTAACCTAACCTAACCTAACCTAACCTAACCTAACCTAACCTAACCTAACCTAACCTAACCTAACCTAACCTAACCTAACCTAACCTAACCTAACCTAACCTAACCTAACCTAACCTAACCTAACCTAACCTAACCTAACCTAACCTAACCTAACCTAACCTAACCTAACCTAACCTAACCTAACCTAACCTAACCTAACCTAACCTAACCTAACCTAACCTAACCTAACCTAACCTAACCTAACCTAACCTAACCTAACCTAACCTAACCTAACCTAACCTAACCTAACCTAACCTAACCTAACCTAACCTAACCTAACCTAACCTAACCTAACCTAACCTAACCTAACCTAACCTAACCTAACCTAACCTAACCTAACCTAACCTAACCTAACCTAACCTAACCTAACCTAACCTAACCTAACCTAACCTAACCTAACCTAACCTAACCTAACCTAACCTAACCTAACCTAACCTAACCTAACCTAACCTAACCTAACCTAACCTAACCTAACCTAACCTAACCTAACCTAACCTAACCTAACCTAACCTAACCTAACCTAACCTAACCTAACCTAACCTAACCTAACCTAACCTAACCTAACCTAACCTAACCTAACCTAACCTAACCTAACCTAACCTAACCTAACCTAACCTAACCTAACCTAACCTAACCTAACCTAACCTAACCTAACCTAACCTAACCTAACCTAACCTAACCTAACCTAACCTAACCTAACCTAACCTAACCTAACCTAACCTAACCTAACCTAACCTAACCTAACCTAACCTAACCTAACCTAACCTAACCTAACCTAACCTAACCTAACCTAACCTAACCTAACCTAACCTAACCTAACCTAACCTAACCTAACCTAACCTAACCTAACCTAACCTAACCTAACCTAACCTAACCTAACCTAACCTAACCTAACCTAACCTAACCTAACCTAACCTAACCTAACCTAACCTAACCTAACCTAACCTAACCTAACCTAACCTAACCTAACCTAACCTAACCTAACCTAACCTAACCTAACCTAACCTAACCTAACCTAACCTAACCTAACCTAACCTAACCTAACCTAACCTAACCTAACCTAACCTAACCTAACCTAACCTAACCTAACCTAACCTAACCTAACCTAACCTAACCTAACCTAACCTAACCTAACCTAACCTAACCTAACCTAACCTAACCTAACCTAACCTAACCTAACCTAACCTAACCTAACCTAACCTAACCTAACCTAACCTAACCTAACCTAACCTAACCTAACCTAACCTAACCTAACCTAACCTAACCTAACCTAACCTAACCTAACCTAACCTAACCTAACCTAACCTAACCTAACCTAACCTAACCTAACCTAACCTAACCTAACCTAACCTAACCTAACCTAACCTAACCTAACCTAACCTAACCTAACCTAACCTAACCTAACCTAACCTAACCTAACCTAACCTAACCTAACCTAACCTAACCTAACCTAACCTAACCTAACCTAACCTAACCTAACCTAACCTAACCTAACCTAACCTAACCTAACCTAACCTAACCTAACCTAACCTAACCTAACCTAACCTAACCTAACCTAACCTAACCTAACCTAACCTAACCTAACCTAACCTAACCTAACCTAACCTAACCTAACCTAACCTAACCTAACCTAACCTAACCTAACCTAACCTAACCTAACCTAACCTAACCTAACCTAACCTAACCTAACCTAACCTAACCTAACCTAACCTAACCTAACCTAACCTAACCTAACCTAACCTAACCTAACCTAACCTAACCTAACCTAACCTAACCTAACCTAACCTAACCTAACCTAACCTAACCTAACCTAACCTAACCTAACCTAACCTAACCTAACCTAACCTAACCTAACCTAACCTAACCTAACCTAACCTAACCTAACCTAACCTAACCTAACCTAACCTAACCTAACCTAACCTAACCTAACCTAACCTAACCTAACCTAACCTAACCTAACCTAACCTAACCTAACCTAACCTAACCTAACCTAACCTAACCTAACCTAACCTAACCTAACCTAACCTAACCTAACCTAACCTAACCTAACCTAACCTAACCTAACCTAACCTAACCTAACCTAACCTAACCTAACCTAACCTAACCTAACCTAACCTAACCTAACCTAACCTAACCTAACCTAACCTAACCTAACCTAACCTAACCTAACCTAACCTAACCTAACCTAACCTAACCTAACCTAACCTAACCTAACCTAACCTAACCTAACCTAACCTAACCTAACCTAACCTAACCTAACCTAACCTAACCTAACCTAACCTAACCTAACCTAACCTAACCTAACCTAACCTAACCTAACCTAACCTAACCTAACCTAACCTAACCTAACCTAACCTAACCTAACCTAACCTAACCTAACCTAACCTAACCTAACCTAACCTAACCTAACCTAACCTAACCTAACCTAACCTAACCTAACCTAACCTAACCTAACCTAACCTAACCTAACCTAACCTAACCTAACCTAACCTAACCTAACCTAACCTAACCTAACCTAACCTAACCTAACCTAACCTAACCTAACCTAACCTAACCTAACCTAACCTAACCTAACCTAACCTAACCTAACCTAACCTAACCTAACCTAACCTAACCTAACCTAACCTAACCTAACCTAACCTAACCTAACCTAACCTAACCGACGCGATTTCAAAATCTAAAACAAAGACTAAACCACTAGTGTGATACCTTTTTAGAATCGTCTCAGCATCTCCTAACAGCTTAAAACCTTTAAATAGACTCTTTATTAAAATTCAAAAACTTAACAAAATTTTTTCGCCTAAAATTAATTTTCATATTTTCTTCAAAAATTTCTTCAGTTTCTTCCGTTTTTTGCACCATGGCAGCTCCCTGTAGTGTCCTGTAGTCCGTCTGCATCGTTTCTATCCGCCTTCTGTGGAAAAAACGCAAAAATTGCCCCGCCCACCCACCCGTTCTCGTCATCGGGTATATCAACTCGGTACCGTAGAAATTTTAAAACTTCAATATAAAAATTATTTAGCAGTCAGATAAGGTATTAGGGTTACCATGGAGCCACAAAAGGGTCATGTGAATCCACTCGTCGCACAAATAGCTCGATTATCGCCCACAAACGACTCAGATGCTGAGGAGTATAGGGATGCTGTCTCGGTGTCGCAGCTCCCGGCGCCCAAGCGGCAAACTGAGACTGCCTCAAAGCTCCCGAAGCTCCCTGGTACATCGGAGGATGTAACAAACATCAAGTCTTACGTTGAACTCACATCAAAGCTCACCAAATGCATCACGACAGCTATTAATGAAGGAAAAAGCGTAACTGCCTCAAACAAGCGCCTCATCGCGGCAGCTGCTGAGGAGATCCTGAGGGCTGTTGCCCTAGTCCCCACGCTGGTTTCAGCACCGGTCGCAGCACCTCCCCCTCGCCTATCAGGAACACCTGCAACAGAAAATAATATTAATAAAATACACATAGAAGAAGACATTATTAAAACAATACAGATAGAATTAAATAAAATACAAAAGGACACCAGTGAAATAAAGAATATAGTAAAGCACTTACCTCAGTCTCCCCAGGTATTACCTGCTAGGTCCTACGCAGCTGCTGCCTCCCAACCTAAGCCCAAAACCATCACCGGTCACATACCTGCGAGCAAGCCCGCCCTGATCGTTTCGGCTAAAAGCGTGTCGGCGACAAGCGAAGAGGTTGTATCGCTGTGGCGCAAAAGCATTACCTTCAGGGAGGTCAGCTATGCTCCAGCGAAAATCCAACCCGTGTCCAACAATAAGCTGCGAGTGGAGTTCGACAGTGTTGCGCAAAGGGACGAGACCCTGAAAAAATTGGAAAACGCGAAAGATGTGCAGGCGGAAGCGGCGCGTAAGCTCCGCCCCATGCTTATACTCAAGGGGCTCACCAAGGACGTCCCCTCCAACGAACTTGTGGGTATTATTACACAACAAAACGAAGCGATCAAATCGGCCATTAAAAGTGAAGACGACCTCCAACTTCGCTTCATCCGCAACAACCGCAATGAAAAACTTTACAATGCGGTCCTGATGGTCACCCCACCCGTATGGCGCAACGCTATAGATTTGGGGCGTATAAACATTGACCACCAGAAAGTTTTTGTCAGTGACTTTAGTCCCTTCTTACAGTGTTTTAAATGCTTACAGTTTGGCCATACACAGAGCAAGTGTAGTGCTCAAGTCACTGCTTGCACCCACTGCTCATCTGAAGCCCACGCCTATAAACAGTGCCCACAAAAGGAGATCAAGGAGGCGATGAAGTGCTACAATTGTGTGAGAAATAATAACAGGTACAAAACCAGTGTGGACACTCACCACTCGGCGACTTCTGACTCATGCCCGGCAATAAAATCAATGAAGCGACGCATACAACTTAAAACCGACTATGGATATTAACAACCAAAACAATACCAGAAATCAGAGCACCACCATCAAAATACTACAATGCAATTTAGATAAATGTAAAAATGCCCAGCATGAGTTTATGCAATACTTCATTAATAATGATTATTCTATCGCCCTTGTCTCCGAGCCATATGTTGGAAACAACTCTTGCGTTAAAAACATTCCAGGAATAAATATCTACCAGTTTTCTAGCAGCGAACGCGTCAAGGCTTGTATCATGACTAAGCGCAACTCCTCGATCCTCGGTGCAGCAATCGGCATAACACAGCTCTCATCTCCAAATATTAGCGTCATACAAGCAAAAGTTGGCCAAAAATCAATTTACATAGCATCCGCCTATGTTGAACCAGAACAGGACACAAACGCAACACTCGACAAAATAGACTTTTTCTTGAAAAGAACCTCCGGTTCAAGCCAGATTTTAGGTGGAGACCTCAACGGCTGGCACACCCTGTGGGAGAGCCGAGCCACAAACGCGCGCGGTCGCGAAGTTGCCGAAATCATCATGGCCAACGATATGCACCTCTGCAACATCGGCAACCAGCCCACTTTTGAAACCACAACACATGGCGTGCCTAGAACATCCATTGTGGACCTCACACTCGTGTCACAAGATATGTCAGATCAGATCATCAACTGGAGTGTTAATCTCTCCGCATGCCCATCCTCCCAGCATAACGCTCTCGAGTTATCCCTTCACTCAAGCAAACAACCCAAGAATACACCAACTGAATCATCCACATACCTATATAAAAACAAAAAAGCGAACTGGATCGAGTTCAAGGCCGCTATCACCACCCACATGGCTCAATCAGACCTGCTTGATGTCAACATCAATGAAGCGAACCCAGAAACGCTGGAACAAATCATCTCCCAATTTGTTGACATTATCCACGAGGCCTGTCGTGTCTCCATGCCAGTTCGCGGGCGGAACGGCAAATATAGACCTCCGTGGTGGTCAGATAAACTGCAGGAGTTGAAGGATGCGACAATAAGGATACATCATAAGCTCAGCCGATTGAAGCGCCGAAGACTGCCACTAGAAGACACCATTATTGAGCAAACTGCGGCCAAGAAAGCATACTCAGATGAGTTACAACGTGTCTCCACCGAAAATTTTAGGGACTTCTGCACCAAACAGGGAAAGGACGATGTCTGGTCGGTTACCAACAGAATCTTGAAAGATTCGCCAGCAAGGAGACCTCCCACAACCCTGAAGATCGGAAACCAATTCACAACTAGCAGTGAAGATACAGCTAATGCATTATTAAACCACTTCTACCCAGACGACAACATTGATACCCTTGATCGCCAATTTAAACTTCGCAGTAGCATTAACAGCCAGCCCAACACTGAAGACGACATACCATTTAGTGAAGAGGAAGTCTTAGAATCCATTGCATCAATGAACCCTGACCGTGCACCTGGTATGGACCATCTGACCGCTGACATCTGCCTCGAGGCATGTAAAGCATACCCGAAATTTATCACTCAAATTATGAACCGTTGCGTCACGCTTAGATATTTCCCGAAACAATGGAAGCAAGCGATTGTTAAAATCATACCTAAGCCCCACAAAATTGACAAATCCGACCTAAACGCTTACCGCCCGATTGGACTCCTCGCCATTTTTGGAAAACTACTGGAAAGGCTATTTATAAACCGAATCAACTACTTGGCCAACAAAGCTGGTAAACTGAGCAGCAAACAATTCGGTTTCAAGGAACAAGTCACCACAACTCACGCTTTAAAAACAGCACTGGACACCATCAAACACCACAAAGCAAAGAACCAACAAATAATCGCGGTATCCCTTGATATCAAAGCGGCGTTTGACAACGCTTGGTGGCCCGCTATCTTCAACCGACTCAGGACAATAGGGTGCCCAGCCAACATATACGGACTTATACAAAGCTACTTTCAGGACCGCACCGTAACCTTGGAGCATGCAGGGACTCGCGTCATGAAAAATGTGACTAAAGGATGCGTACAAGGCTCAGTCTGGGGACCAACACTGTGGAACATCATCCTCGATGAGCTGCTGGAGACGTCGCTCCCACCCGGATGCCATTTACAGGCATTTGCAGACGATGTCTTCCTTATTTCTGCAGCTCCCAGCATCTCTGAGCTGGAATTGAATACAAATAATGCCTTACAGATTATAAAAGAATGGGGAGACAGTGTTAAACTTACCTTTGGCCCCGAGAAAACACAACTAATCGCATTCACCAATAAAGCAAAATCAGCTCAAATAAACATGAACAGTATATCCCTCCCATTCGTGCAAGAAATAAAACTCTTAGGTATCATAATAGATTCAAAACTTAAATTCCACCAACACGTTAATTACGTAATAAATAAAGTCACAAAAATCTTTAACCGTCTATGTATTTTCACGCGACCCACATGGGGGATTAACCCTCAAAATATTAAAACCATTTACACCCACGTCATAGAGCCGATTATCACCTACGGAGCCGCTATCTGGGGCCAGGCCGTCGAACGGAAGTGCATTAAAAGAGCTTTCTTGCGTGTGCAACGACTGTTCGCTATCAAAGCCATTAAAGGTTTTCGGACTATCTCGACAAATGCGGCACTAGCCCTTGCACAATTTATTCCACTACATCTAAAAATCAAGGAATCCCAAACCATAGAACTCACAAGACTAACAGGCACCACAGAATTCTTACCCGAAGATATTCTCCTCGAAACACCAGTTAAGCCCCACACCATTCTACATCCAGCAAATAGAGTAACTACTACATATAAAACAGCCTCCGA